>CM022302.1:85317762-85329566 GCA_011799875.1 Thinopyrum elongatum | reverse complement strand
TGTTTGTGCTTGATTTCTTAATCTTGTTGCACGTTGATGTGGGGCATTGAATGTGCGGGGGGAGATAGGTTAAAATCGGTATAAGTCGTCGCACACCGAATCCTATGAATTATCCACCAATTGTTTGTTGGTACCATTGTTTGTTTATGGGATTTTGCAATTTACTCTTGTGTTACCCTGTTTTCCTCTCCTCTAATGGGTATACACAATATTTTGGTTGCTGTTATAAATGATACAATGTTATTTAATGTGGTCACAGAACCTTAAGTTCGACCACACAGTAGTATGGACTGCTCACACACCTCTATTAAATGCTCTCAGACGGAAGTTATTTTTCCCAAGGTTGGAGCTCCCCTATAGATTTAATGACGATTGGTGGGTTTTTCCATCTTTTATATAACAATATGGTGGCTATTCCCATAAATGCTGCCAAGTATTGATGTACCATGTGTGAACTTAGCATCTAACCCTATCTCCTCCGTCTAGTGGTTCAAGTTTCACACTTAGCAATAGATGGATAAGAAAATGTAAGGTGTGTGTAAAAGACTGGTCACTGTAGGCTCCCAAAAGGAACATATCGTGGTCGATATAGGTGAAATTTACCCTGATGGCAACTTTGTGGCTATATATGAACAGCATATAAAATCCTATGGGTGTATTGTTTACCCTTTATAATTGGTCGTTATGTGCAAAGTTGCTCACATTGCCTATTCGTGAGTTAGAAACATAAAGCACTATTGGTACAAAACCAATAATCACTCATATAACTAGGAATTATCAACACTTTGCTGGGCCAAGAATGTTATTGATATTACTCACTCAGTGAATGGGAACCCCAAGCTTATGTGAACAATGCCCAAATTATAAGCCCAAAGTTAAAGACAGGCCTGATCAAAGCATCCCCCAAAAGCGTAGTGTGGTATCCCACAAGTTGGTCAGACATATTGTTCTTATTTATCATCCATCTATCATGTTGTCAGCATTCCTTATGCAGGACACTCCTCTTCCCATGGGCGGGGCACCCTAGTTATCGACGGCGGTTCTTTCGGTCCTGGGCATATCCAAAATAATAATGCCGCAAGGTACTAACGTGCCAAGGTCGGTTATGGCAGCAACTGAAAAGACTTCCATATATCTCAGGTACGCCCATTAATGTTGAAATTCTTTCCACAACTGTTTGAACCCCGGAAGAACTGAACATAAAGAGTCCTTCACGAACACTCCAGAATCGTGAAAATAAGGAGGTATGTGGATACGGTAAGTAAACGGACCTCCAAAAATCAACACAAAATATTTTTGTCAGTTTTGGGAATATTTAGAAATTAGGAAAATAAGAAACTCCAGGAAGTTTACCTGGTGGGCACAAGCACACCAGGGCAGCCGGCTTGCCCGGCGCGCCCAGGGGGGTTGTGCCCACCTGGGACACCTTCCGAGACTCTGTTTGTCTTTGTTGTTGTTCCCAAGATAAATCTTATATACTCCCGAAACTATTGACCCACTTGTTTTGTTTTACAGAGAAATTTTTTTGCTTTCTTTTTCTTGCGTTTTGATCAAGATCTGTCAAGCCAAGCATCATGTATTCCCACTCTTTCAACAATGGAGAAGACGATGCAGAGTTGTTGCAAGAGGACTAGAGAGGAGGAAGGAATCCAGGATGTCTGGAGGAAGACGAAGAAGACTCTCTGTGTTCACCCTCACGTTTTCGAAACGGCACATTGGCTGGGCATCTAACGTATCCAATCTCATCAAATCTTTTTTTTTTTTTTTTTTTTTTTTCGGACGGTCAACGCACGGGAGACCATGTCAAACAAGCAAGAGACCCCGAAGTGCATGAAGGACTCCACCAAGAAGGCCTTTACATAGGTTACACCGTAACCAATTTTCACAATTTGATCATAACTATGGGTTTGAGAATACCCCTCGTGTGCACATACCGTCCTTGGGAATTCTCGTCCGAAGAGAAAGTGATGAGCGGACAAGTTCTTGGGGGCCAGAGCAATAAACATTATTATGAGCTGAAGTGGAGAAAACACTGATGCTCATCTAAAGCCATTCGTGAGGATTCAAGTTTGAAGGAGATACTCATGGATATAGTGGGGAGCTTCTTCATCACCAAAGGAAAATTGAGTTTGGGTATGGGATCCCCTTGGCTTTTTCGCCAACTTGGGGGGAGGTGCCCCGGTATCGTATACATCTCCCCACTATCTTTTGCCTTTACTATTTTAGTTCGATCTTTTACTTAGATGAATAAAAGTTTAGTTCATCTTTTCTTTCGAGAGCTTGATTCGTGGTCTATCCTTGTATTGTGTGCAAGATATTAATAAAGTTAGTTTGAGTTTTGCTTTCTTACTTTCATGTTGCAATAAAAAAGGGGGAAGGAAGTAAGAAGAAAAGATCATATGCAATCTTATGGTAGGTAATAGCACCACATAAGGAAAAGTATGAGTAGAAAATTTTATTAGAGATTGACAAACATAGCATTGGTCAATGATGCGACTCATGAAAGAATTAATAAGGGAAGAGAAGATTCACATATAAATATACTATCCTAGAAATCTTTTGTGATTGTGAGCCCCCATCAAATTATTATATGCCAAAATTGTTGACGTTGGACAAGGAAGACAACGTAATGATTTATGCTTGTCCATATTCACATAGAAGTTATATTGTCATAGATCCTTCAACATGTGGTGCTTGCCCCCTATCTTTGCTACCCAAAAATTTCGCACTAAGTAGAGATACTACTTGTGCATCCAAAAACCCTTAAACCCAAATCTTATTTTCAAGTGTCCACCATACCTACCTAGGGATTGAGCAAGATCCCTCAAGTAAGTTGTCATCGGTGCAATAAGGCAATAAAAATTGCTTCTAAAAGTATGAGATCATTTAGTGTAAAGGAAAAGTGAGCGTTGTACGAACTTGTGATGGTGAAGAATAAAAGCGACAGGCTACATAATAAAGGTTGCCATCACAAGGGGCAATACAACGTGACGTTCTTTTGCACTAAGGGGTTGAGCATATAAACAAGGGACAATTAGATTTATGCCCCTAGTTGTGTCCCACTCGTCTGTTTTACCCCTAATTCCCAAAAGTCACCGGTTCTGTCCAAGTCACTTTGCTCCTCTTATGCTTTTGCCCTTTGACCGTTTGACCGTCAGTTTGAAAACTTCATAACTAATTCATACTAAATCAGAAAAATGCAAATAAGATACCAAAATGTTCGAAAAAGCATCAACTATATGTGAGTGTCATTTGCATTCATGAAAAAAGTGTTGGAAAGTGCCAATCCGAGTTTTAGCTCTTATGCTACCACCATGAATAGTAAAATCTAAAAAAGTTCAAAAAATTCAAGAAAAAAATTGGTGGCAAAGAATGACAAATGTTTTAAGTGCCTGCCAAGTTTCATCAGGGAATAACATTCGTGGGTGCCGCGGCAAAAAAACAATCAGCACCCCAAAATAGATTATTTTTTTGCCATGACTTCCACGAATGTCATTCCCTGATGAAACTTGGCAAGCACTTAGAACAATTGTCGTTCTTTGCCACCATATTTTTTTTGAATTTTTTTAGATTTTACTATTCATGGTGGTATCAAAAGGGCTAAAACTCGGATGTGCACTTTCCAACACTTTTTTCATGAATGCAAATGACACTGACATATAGGTGATTTTTTTTGAATATTTTGGTATCTTATTTGCATTTTTCTAATTTAGTATGAATTAGTTATGAAGTTTTCAAACTGACGGTCAAACAGTCAAAGGGCAAAAGCATATGAGGAGCAAAGTGACTTGGACAGAACTGGTGACTTTTGGGAATTAGGGGTAAAACAGACGAGTGGGACACAACTAGGGGCATAAATCTAATTGTCCCTTGTTTATATGCTCAACCCCTTAGGCCCCTTAAATATGGATACTCAATCTTGGTTTAATCTCCGGCTAGATTGACATTTAGAAAACCATTGGCAGGAAAATTCCTTTCTTGCCCTTAGTTGGTTCCTACCCATGGATTTTGCCCCTACTTTTTGACTCTGCTCAGTTTTGCCCCTAAAAGGCATTTTAGGTCTCCCGAATGCCCTTTGACCGTTTGACCATGACTTTGAAAAATTCATTGCAAATTCATATGAACTCAGAAAAATGCAAATAAGATATCAAAATGTCCTCGAAAAATATCACTTATATGTGCATGTCAATTGCATTCATGAAAACACTATTGTTTAATCTACAAGAGGTCATTGATATTATTAACTTTACTAAACCAAAAAGGTAAAAACAAAACTTATGTTAAGAATAGGAATGACATTCACATATAGGTGGTATTTTTCTTAACATTCTAATATCGTATTTGCATTTTCAGTTTGTATGAATTTGTTATTAATTTTCCAAAATAAAGGTCAAATGATAGAAGGCATATGACTGACCTAAAATGCATTTTTGGGGCAAAACTGAGCAGAGTAAAAAACTAGGGGCAAAATCCACACGTAGTAACCAACTTAGGGCAAGGACATAATTGTCCCATATAGTTATAAGGGTTTACATTAAATAAATGATATTGCTATTCATATGTAAGATGAATTTCTTTATTGATCATGACAATTTATTAGTCCATGATCAAGTATGATATCCAATAAACCAAATTACAATTACGAATTACAGTACCAGAAAAGTAGAATAATATATTTAGTACTCTCATCGTCCCACAATATAAAATGTTTTTGCAAGCTAAAACAGCTTGCAAAAACGTCTTATATTGTGGGATGGTGGGAGTATATTTATACATTTCTTAGTACTACATATCTTTTACAATCCCACTTTTCCATTTAGTACACGAATCTGGATAATCAAAGTTTACATGGATATGCATGGTAGGTATAATTGTTGTGGAGGAAGTAAGAAAAAGGTTTTGCAAGAGGGAAATGATTGTAGTTCTTATGAGTTGTTGTAGTTTTATGGCGGAAGAATGTATAGTATCTTTGGAACAAACGACCGAAATAAGAAAGGCATGTTACTTCAGAAATTCCCCTCGAATCAAATACATATGCAACAAGAATTGTGGATCAAGGTCTTGACATTGTGTTGTTTCATGTTTAATAAGAAAACAAGAATAAATAAAATCTCCCATGTAGATGAACAGATTTTGTAACAGAAGTCCATTGTAAAAGGAGTGCAATGGTGCACTGAAGCAAACATATTGCCATATCTGGCCTAATGATACATGATAGTGCTTGCAATAATACATCGGTCATTGTTATGATACTTCTCTTACTTAGAATAAGAATATTATGATTTAGAGGATAATGACCCGCCAGTACTATGACTTGATTAATTTGATATCCATACATAATTAAGAGGCTGGAAATTAATGCCTATCAATTGCATGCTAAAATATTGAAGAATTTATTATAATGGTTAAGAAGAAATACATGGAGGTAACTTTAGGATTAATTATCTCCATTTCTACAAGAGGAACAATGTTAATTGTGGGTGAGGGGAAATTAACAACTCAAGACAGGTCACCGGCCATTTTCAGGTCACTCTGCATATGTTTGTTGGATGCAAACCCTGTAGGACCCGTACAGAAGCAGGTCCATAAACTCTTAAGTTGTTTGAGTTGAAGTTCTTTGCAAATTCTGCTAAATAAAATTATACTCCCTCTGTCCCATAATATGAGTGTGTTTTTTTCACTAGTGTAGTGTAAAAAATGCTCGGGAGCGGATTATATGGTTTAAATCGGAATGCACTGCTTCTTACATCGCGGGTCAACAAACCCAATAGTACTTCCGATAAAATGGAGTTGTTGATAAACTTCTTACATTGCATCAGTTACTAGTACTACCACGCTACTGCTGGCGCTCCCGAGCAAGCCAGGGACGAAGCCAAGAGAGACGAGGCATAAAGAGAAACCAACAAGACCAGCCAGCGAGTGAGCCGCGAGGTTGTCAGAAGTCAAAGCGAACGTTTCTGCTGCTGGCGCTCCCGAGCAATACAGGGAAGGACGGTCAGCAATATAGGGTGGAAGAAGCCAAATAGGAGGAGGCATTAAGAGAGACCGGCCAGGAGATTGCCAGCAGCAAGCCAGAGGTCACACAGACGGGCGCTTCTTTGCGCCAGCAGTGTGACAGAGGAGAAACACCACCCTCTCATGTATAAATAGGAGCAAACCAGAGTCACACAGCATCCAGTACGAAGATATCTTCCTGCCTCCACTTCCTCTTCCTCTAGGCAGCCTGGGAGAGTGAACGAGCAAGCGATAAATTGGTAACAATGGATCTTAGTGACAACCAGATTCAGATCCTCGAGAGGTTGATCAATCGCCATTTCCTACAGCTTATTTCTCGTGTCATATTTTCATGGTGATCCATGTGCAGGGTATTCATTGTTTTCTTTTACTTTTTTTTTAAACTGCATTGTTTTCAAGGAGTGCCCCAACCCCGATGAGGCCCAGCGCGCTTATCTCGGCCGCGAACTTGGCGTGGGGCCCCAACATATCAAACTCTGGTTCAAGAACCGCCGTGGCCAGATGAGGAGGGTATGAACTCGATCTCCTTTGAATTTTTCCAAGGTTTTCAGTTTTTTCCGCCTGGGTGATGATTGAATGTAACGGAATCTGGATGTGGTGTTTGTGGTTGACGGCATGGCAGGCTAGGCACGAGCAGGTGGACAATCACCTCTCCGACTCGGGCAATGTCGAGATCGACTCGGAGAACGACGAGATCCACTACGACAACTTCGCCATGTGGGTTTGTGGATCGATGGCTGATCCATTGAAGTAAACTTGATGCATGCCCTAGGGTTTTTTTTCCTTCAATCTGTTTATTCTAAATAACGCGCCACAGAGCTGCCTGCGAGCACGCGGTGTGCACTGGGAGTCGGTCTCGACGGCAAGCATGTTTGCGTCGAGTCCATGCATCGAGTCCATGTGTCAGGTTGGGGTCGCTCCCGTTTCTACCGCGTCATGAACCGAGTCATGGGATGGCATGGCACATCGGATCACACGCGATAATAGTGGAGCTGTAGATCATGCACGCACGATCTGATTCGTGGGATGGCACGAGTCATTAGGAACGTGGTGTGTGTTTAGGTCGGTCGTGCAACGACCCTTCTTTCTCTCCGTATTCCAAATAAAAAGGCTGTAGCAAGTTTTCGTGGCATCAAATTCCATGTGTGATGTGTGTTTGCTAGTGTGTAAAACCTCTGATGTGTCCAGCTAACTGCGTGGGTAATCTTGGGTCGCTGACAAACATTCAGTATCCTACGTGCTCTTGGCCGTGTGAAGATGTCGGACAGTCCGAAGGAAGGTGCGTCGCATGCAACGATCTCCAATAGCAAGGAGGTCAACTGCAGTGAACCAATCATGCAGCATGTTGTGCGCAAATTTGGGGATCAACACAATGGCCGATATGTTGAGCCGGACGAACTACGGCGACTCAGATGTCGACTTTCATCGTGAAACAACGACAAGGGATGCACGGACCCAAAGGAGATGGTCCCAGTGTAGGGACATTCGTATAGAGCGCTAGCGGTGTGGTGTTTGCTTACTGCGGGGAGTGTGTCCCCTAAAGTATTTGAGTCTTAGGCAACCTGAGGGTCCAACCCAGGCACTCTATGAGCATATAGTGTGTTCCCTCATCTGCCCCTCGAGGTTGTTCATTAGGGTCCACATCTTTGAAACCAGGAAATACCATACACACTTCCACCCTAGTCAGGCCGATTGTCAATGGAAAATCATGCATCGGTTTCTGTTTTGGCCCATTAATAGTACCTGTTGAAAACTCCTTTCGTTGGCCGTTCACCATGGCTTGGATAGTGCACTTGCTGTTCTCCTGCGAAAATGTATGCCTCGTCAAGGTTAGAGATTCTAACAATGAAATCATAACATCGAAGAAGGTACTTGCATATTGAAGAGCGATAATTGACATAGGGGCATCGATATTAGCCAGTGACGTCGTCTAGCCTACGAACGAGATGGATGGGTTGTTATGAGGTGCCGGATTTTCCGTTGTGGAATATACAAAACATTAGCAATAATTGTAGTATCTACTATCTATTACCATCGTAGTCAACCAAGGATGCATTGTATGGCCTTGTGGTTTCCACATGAGACAGTTGTTGTCGTGTAGCTGTCACTAAAGAATATGATGGAAATGCATGACTCTTTTTTGTTGGCTAGTAGTATAAATGATGCATAGGTTATGTATATAGTTAAGCAAACTCTATACTTTTCATGTGCATTAAACAATCACTAAACATGCATTTGTGTTGCTATAGTGTATGATTGATCTCCAAATGCAACGTCTCAAAAGAGTGAGTTGTTATCTAACCCTTAGGTACATTTCATTATAAGATGTTTTGTATATTATCTTTTTGGTTCGTTTCATTGTTCACAATGAGTATTTTTATTATACTTCAGCCTACGTCATAACTAATATTTGTGATTATCGAATCCATATGATGACAGAGGAGAAAACACACCCTCTCATGTATAAATAGGAGCCAAACCAGAGTCACACAGCATACCATAACGAAGATATCTTCATGCTCCACTTCCTATTCCTCTAGGCAGCAGGTGGGAGAGTGAAGAAACGAGCAAGCGATAAAATTGGTAACATGGTCTTAGTCGACAACCAGATTCGATCTCGAGAGGTTGATCAAGCCATTTCCTACAGGTTATTCTCGTGTCATTCTTTCATGGTTGATCCTGTGTGCAGGGTATAATGGTTTTCTTTTACATTTTTTTTTTGAAACTGCATGGTTTCAAGGAGGGCCCCAACCCCGGTGCAGGCCGCGCGGTGTTAATCTCGGCGAGAACTTGGCGGTGGGGGCCCAACATATCAAACTCGGTTCAAGAACCGCCGGGGCCAGATGAGGAGGGTATGAACTCTGACTCCTTTGAATTTTTCCAAGGTTTTCAGTTTTTCCCTGGGATGATTAGAATGTAACGGAATCTGGATGTGGTGTGTGTGGTGACGGCATGGCAGCGCTAGGCACGAGGCCCAGGGTGGACAATAACACTCTAACGACTAGGACAATGTCGAGTCGATGGAGAGAGAACGACGGATCTCCACTAGACAACTCGCCAATGGGAGGTTTGGAGGGCGATGGCGTGAGTCATTGAAGTAAAACTTGATGCACTGCCCTGGGTTTTTTTTTTCCATAATCGGTTATTTCAAATATAATCGCGCCACAGAGCTGCCGTGGAGCACGCGGTGTGCACTGGGAGTCGGTTCTAGGACAGCAAGCTGTTGCCGGGCCTGATCGAGTCAATGGTCAGTTGGGTCGCACCCGTTTCACAGCGTCATGTGACGCGTCATGGGAATGGCATGAATCGGGATACACGCAATATAGTGAGAGTGTAGATCATGCACGACACGATGATTTCGTGGGTAGGGATGGCCACGAGTTTATTAGGAAGTGGGTGTAGTGTTTGTTTAGGTCGGTCGTGCAACCGACCCTTTTTCTTTCATGTATTCAAATAAAAAGGCTGTCACGCCCCAAGTTTCGTGGCCATACAAATTACATGTGTGATGTGTGTTGATGCTGGGTTAAAACCTTGAGTGTCCAGCTAAACTGCGTGGTGGTATTGGGGTCGTGACAAACATTCAGTAAATCCTACCTGCTCTTGGCGGTGAAGATGCGGGACAGTCCAGGACAGGTGCGGTTCGATGCAACGATCTCCAATAGCAAGGAGGGTAAACGCACAGTATGAAAATCATGGCAGCCTGTTGTGCGCAAATTGTGGGAATCAAAACAATGGTGCCGATATTTGAGCACGGACGAACTACCGGGATCAAGATGTCAGACTTCATCTGTGAACAACGACAAGGGTGGTGGGACAAATTAAGTAAAGGTGAGCATTGGTATATAATTGGGGTTAGGTTTTCTCAAAAAATATGTCGCTCGGAATGACAACAAAATAGGTTCCTAGAAAAAAGGGAAATGAAACAAAGAAAATAAACCGATTTATTCGATTCGATAAATTTGTGACACCAAAATTAATCCAATTTGAACAAAAATGGCCAGACCCAAAACTGTGTGAAAATAGACGATCACATCGATCTAAGCAAGAATCAGATGAGAATGCATTATTAAAGAAAATATATTAATCAATTGTGATCTAGTAGGATAAGTGAAAGCAAACAACAAGCAACCAAAAGAAACAAAAAAGCGTTGGGTTTTACTATGAGATGTACGGGTCGGCTTGTCCCTTTTCCTGAGCATGAGGATCGGCCTGGCCCTTCTGACTCGTCCATTGTCAAAATCAAAAAATGCCACAGTTCACGTTTCAAATCAGGCAATTGATCTTATTGTTATAAAAAGACTACTGCCCACTTTATATACAAATCATTAACAATTCAGCACATAAAAAACACGACACGAACAACACCGCAACACACGCAAACAAGGATTGTTACAAGGATGGTGAACAAACAAGACAACTCCAAGAAAATAGCTCGTTGTGTGGGTGGGCACCGTTGGGTTCATTGGTAAATGCAGATGGTGTGCCCTTCTTCCTCCAAAGGCATCTGCTACGAGGGGAAAAAGCATAGATGGGTCTCCCAGATCAGATGATGACGGAGACTTGAGCCATTCTATCTACTGGGGGCACTATTTTGGAGTAGGGTACTGGCCAAGAGGTGGAAGCGGGTTTGTTGGGAATAAGTCGTGACGGGGCACGGTGAGGCGACGGTGTCAGTGCGCCAGGTCGAGGTCCGTGGCGGTTGCGACCGGTATCGGTGTGCGCCAGATCGGATCCGCGGGCGCGGGCTGGCTCACGCCGCGTAATGTGTTGTAGCGTTGTTTGTGTGTATGCTGTGGTGTCGGGCTGATGGTGTTGTAGGACGAGTCGGGTTTCCGAGGCGTGTGTGTGCGCCTCGTGGTGAATAGCTAGGCTAGTAGCCAGTGTGTAGGTGCGAGTTCGATCAGAGCGTCCCGCGCCCAGCGCGTTTGTGCGTGGTTCGTGCGTGAGGCGAGCGGGATCGATGCAGGCAGCCCGTAGTCATGACGTGCGTGGGCGTTGGAAGCGTGGGCGGCTGCCGTCTGGAGTAGGGCTACAAAGCCGGCTGTAACCCTGTTTGTTAGCCTGGGGCTGTGAGTTAGTTTTATACAAAAAAGGCTGTTGGAGCGGCCGGGGCGTACGTCGCCAGGAATACTGAAGTCCCCTGTGCATCACTAACCGGTCGTCATACCCTTCGTCAAGAGAGCTAGCTAGGCCTTCCCAACAGTGTTGCATCTACCCGCATCAAAAACGATGGGTTCTCGGCGGCATGGTGCAGGATAAGTACCAGCGTTGGGGTGGGGTGATGGACGCACGAAGGCTGGTGGGTGTTATATGCTGTCGTGGCGGTTGTCCACGGCAGTTGGGCCGGGACAAGTTAGTGCAAGGATCCCTTTTGAGATGGGATGGCAGGGGTGGTAGATGGCAGCGCAGGATCCTAGAGCGCACGCATGCGGTTTGCGTTGTGGGTCTGCTAGGCCTGGTTGGTGCTCTCGACTCGCAGGCGGCGACTTCGTTGAGGCCACCAGATTAGATGGTGTGCATTGATGCGGTCGGGGTTCATCATCAAGGCTTATAGGTGTAGCGACATAGTCGTCAGAAAGGTGGTTTGGAGTTATCCTTGTATTTATGGTGTCAGTCTCTGGTGAATAAAGATAGATGAGTGCATTGTGTGAAGCAGAGCCAGGGTTATTCTCCTTTTCAAAAAAAAGACGGAAAAACTCCAAGAATAGCTAGTAGGATAGAGCAGCACATTTTGAAGTCATCAGAGCCCTCAGCGTGAAAAGTCAAATTTTTGGAAAAAAAGGGGGGCA